>JAWNOO010000075.1:0-19565 GCA_035045905.1 Drosophila anomelani
GCATGGTAGAATTATACAAGGTAGTCCATTCGACCTGTCAAAGTCATTCGGTTTTGGTCCCCTTTTTCAGTTCAGGCCTGCTTGTCGAACTGAAAGGTTGTGTACGGACGGTTTTTAAATTTTTTTAACTTTAACCCTTAAGTGGCCAAGCAAACAAAAAATATCCTTTTGCAAAAGAGTCGACATTTACATACGTAGATGAGGTTTCGTATGGCGGACTGATGGAACCTTCATCAACATTAAAATACAAAATAAAACAACTTGAATGCATATTTGTAAATATTGTTAAGGACACATTAAAAATAACAACAAATTTAAAACAGACATTGTTAAACGCCGCTGAGCAGGTCGATATTAGTGTAAATATAAAAAAAATTTATTTTAAGACACGTATATACTTTAGAATTAGGAGCTTGAACAAGAGAATGGCTGTCAGACAACAAAAACAAAGAATTATGTCAAATTCAAAACTAATTAAAATAAAATTATAAACTCTACAACTCTTGTCATAACTAAGGAAACTTTTAGCCCCCTGCACCGTGTAAGGGTTAATGAAGCCCTAGTAGGCGTTTCACTGACACTTACTATTTAATGCTATCTCACTCGCACTTATAGCAAGGGACTATGATTTTTCCGAGTGGACTACCTTGTATAATTCTACCATGGGATGTTGTGCGTCCGAGTCTAGCCGGAACGCACTTACTCACTCAAATTCATTCGATTGAGCATACTATTTCACTCAAAGCATTTCGAGCATTGTTCATTTGAATTTTGTTTTTGCCTGTGTTGTCGTAGTCGAATACCGAAATAAGACGCGATTTTAATGTAGACTTTGCATAAGGATTACATTAAAAACTTAAAAACCATAATGTATGCCTTTTGTACCTATTTTGTTGTTGTTCGTTTTTAGCTTTTTTTACTTATTCATTACTTGGCTTGTTCGAGGACTCATCACTGGTAAACATGAAAGAGACTGCTTGCTAAAAAAAAAGTGGAATCGTAGTCTAGGTCAGTGGTCGGCACTATCACAATTGCAATCCAAAATTGCATATGTGTGAGTGAATAAACGACTTCAATGTCCAGATATGATAATATAACTATATAATAATATAGCTAGCATTTGGTTTTCTATGCAAAATCAATAGCTCTTACTATAAAAATAGCTATTTTCCGTTAAAAGTGGCTAGATTTAGCCAGAGCAATGTAACTGATGCTTTGAGCGTACTGTCTGTGTGCTGGCAGCGCTGCCGGCAGAGGCTCTTCCAACCACATGTGGTTGCGACGCGCCGACCTCTGGTCTAGGTGATACAATTTTAAAATACATATGTATGTACATACATACATATGTTTATAAAATTTTTTATGCGTTTTATCTTAAGTTGTAGGCTTCATTTGAAAAATACGTGACATCAACAATATGTTTTAGTAGAGATCAAGAAAGGAAGCTTACTTCGGCTCAGGGATGTTTCTATACCCTTGCAGAAATAAATCAAAAAATTAAAACCTGGAACCTGCTGGAATAATAATTAGTTGCCAAATCAAATCTGATGAAAATGAAAATCTGATGAAACTAAGTTATGGTATTTTTATACCATGTACCAAAGGTACAAAGGTATTATAGTTTTGTGCGAGTGCGATTTTCTGTAACAGGCAGAAGGAGGCGTGGCAGACCCCCAAAAGTTACCTAAATATTGGTCAGGACCACTAAAGGAGTCGATATAGCCATGTCCGTCTGTCCGTCCGTCCGTCCGTCCGTCTGTCCGTCTGTCCGTCTGTCTGTATGAACGCCCAGATCTCAGAGACTATAAGAGCTAGAGACATCAAACTTGGGATTTAGACTTCTTATATCTGCACGCAGATCAAGTTTGTTTTAAATTTTTGCTGCTCCCCTTTTTGGAGGAGCTATTTGAAAAAAAACGTATGTCTCCGAAATTTATAAAGTTATGTAAACCATATTAAAAAGCTTAATGCATATTATCAAAATACACAGACTGTCCAAATTTTATTGCGATCGTGCCATAAATAGCGGAGATATAGGCTTTTTACTTTATACACATTACGTGTACAAGAGGCAGCCCAGGCAGAGGGCTCCAAATAAATCAAAACGTTCATTAAACATTTTACTTATGTTCATATTACTATGAAAATAGGATTACTCATTTTGAATTGGTTGGTGGCGCAGCTGGCTAAGCTGAAGTCTTTTTCAAATGTTAGTTGTCACGGGTTCGAATCCCGTCGGCGACGAGTGAAATCTTTTTTATTTTTAGCAATTTTTTTTTTTTTTTCCAGTACATTAAAATAATTACAGTATTTAATACTAAAAAATAAAAAAATGCAAGCAAAGAACTATACTTAATGTTTTGAAAATGAAAAAATTCCTTATGCCTGCGGTTGATTCGAACCCAGGCCAATTGCTTACAAAAATGTATGTGTAGCTTTACCCACTGAGCTATCGACTTTGCTCTTGAATGGGAAGACATTTGCATTATATGTAAATTTGTCTCAGTTTTTTATTCTTATTCTCTTTCTTTTATATAATTTTGGGACGCGCCTTGTAATGGTACATGGTATTCTACTGTCGGGACACCCGACTGTATGTCCATCTTGTTTTAATTTAATTTTGTTCCTATGGAAGCTATAGGATAGGACCGATTTTCATGAAATTAAAATCAAAATTCTAAAATAATATTTAATGGCCAAATATCAAATTTGGTGAAAATATGTTGAAAACTGACAAAGTTATAATTTTATTTTAAAGATTTTTCCGATTGTTCCTATGGCAGCTATATGATATAGTCGTCCGATCAGGCTCGTTCCGACATATGTACGATTGAGAGTATATAGAAGACTAACTACAAAGTTTCATTCAGATATCTCTAAAACTGGGGGACTATTTTGCGTAGAAACGGACAGACGGACATGGCTAGATCGACTCGGCTGTTGATTCTGATCAAGAATATACATATATACTTTATAGGGTCGGAGATGTCTCCTTCACTGCGTTGCAAACTTTTGACTGAAATTATAATACCCTGCAAGGGTATAAAAAGGTGGCTTGGCCAAATTTGAAAAGAAAATGATATGTGTGCAAAATACGTTAACATTAATAAATTTATACCCTTGCACCTTATGAGGAAAAGTCGAAAGTGCCAGCTGTCGCTAATGCACACCTGCTGAGGCTTGCTACAGAAATCAAAGAGAGGCGACGATAAAAACTAAGGCAGAGAAGACCCTCACACCGAGGCCTGGGCACGAGTAAATAAAAACACATGCATAGTTCCATTTCCGTTCTTGGCTCTGTCCACCGTCCCACTGTCTCCCTCTTGCCATCCTCTGACGTTCAGTCAAATAGTCACGCTCACTCCGTTTTTTTAATAAATCCCATTTTAATGTATAGTGGAGGGCATCCCAAATTTTGGCCTTTAGCTTCGCATTCTGGCTTAGGCTTTTTTTGTCGCTACCTAGCAACGTACACCGGCGAAGAACTGGCTATGAATAGTGTTCAGTTCAAACACCAAATGAAGACGACACTTTCATTTTAGCTATAGCTGATTCATTTAGACTTTAGAGCAATGCCACAGCCAGATAGACTCACTATTTTATGGAAATCCGTCAAATTGGATGTGAACCTTTACCACATTCTGTTTATACATATGCGGTTCATCAAAACGACTCAGCTCCCTAAACTCTGCATCTCAATTTCATAAATTGCCATTTATCCGGTCTAAGTGTTGCAGCATCTTAAATACTTTGAGTAATAAATTTAATAAACAAATTTTGTTTTGCCCAGTATGCCGGAACCATGGTAAAATTATACAAGGTAGTCCATTCGACCTGTCAAAGTCATTCGGTTTTGGTCCCCTAATTTCAGTTCATGCCTACTTGTGTACGGACTAGAGCTGGGAAAACATCGATAGTGAGCAAATTCGATGTTTTCGAGGTTTTTTGAACAAATATTCGATACTATCGATAGTATCGAAAAAAAATCGTAGGTTTAAATTTTATTTAGACTCTAAATTTTAGAGTAATAATAAAAGACAAACTTCTTATTAGTCCTGTAGTTTTTTTTTACTTTCATAAAAAAAAAATAACGCTTATAATATAAGAAGTTAAATTATTTGGAAATACTTATGCATTGGGTTTTACATTCTAAATATATATACTAATAATAATATATAATGCTTATAATAAAAAGAAATTCAATTCAGAAAATACTTTTGAATTAGGTTTTACATTCATATGGTCAAACAAATTAGAGGCATTTCCACTTGTTTTGTACACTTTATTGCAGTGCATGCAACTGGCCGTTTTGCCATCTTTCGACCAATAAAGTGGTTCCAAACCTTTGATTTCCCCATTCTTTTGACCGCGTTAGCGTCCTCCTCCGACGTGCCATTTGCCTGTAAACAATGATATATCAGAAATTAGATTTTGAGCTAGGGCGCAAACATGCAAATCTAATGCAATAGTTTAGATACCTTTCTTTATCGTTTTCACCTTTCAAAAGTTTTTCCATTTTCTCCGCCAACACCAATATGAATTTCCGCGTGTAGTTTTATGTAGTTATTCGCCAAATGTAGAAGTGCACAAATTTTATTTCACTTGTCACTATCGTTTACTATCGGAACTAAACCATCGATAGTGGTTTGCAAGCCAAAATATTCGATACATCGATAGTATAGTTGGTGGCCGACCCAGATCTAGTACGGACGGTTTTTTAATACTTTTAACTTTACCCCTTAGGTGGCCAAGCAAAAAAAAATTATCTAATGAGTAAGCAAAAGAGTCTACATATACATACTTAGATGAGGTTTCGTATGGAGGACTGATGAAATCTTCATCGACCTTCAAACACAAAATAAAACAACTTGAATGCATATTTGTGCATATTGTTAAGAACACATTTAAAACAAGATGGAAATACGGTCGGGTGTCCCGACAGTAGAATACCCTGTACCATTACAAGGCGCGTCCCAAAATTATATAAAAGAAAGTGAATAATAATAAAAAACGGAGACTAATTTAGATATAATGCAAATGTCTTCCCATTCGAAAGCAAAGTCGATAGCTGAGTGGGTAAAGCTGCACGTAAATTGGCCTGGGTTCGAACTGCGAATCAACCGCAGGCATACGAAATTTTTGTAATTTCAAAAAATTAAGTATAGTTCTTTGCTTGCATTTTTTTATTTTTTAGTATTAAATACTGTAATTATTTTAATGTACTGGAAAAAAAAAAAAAAATTGCTAAAAATAAAAAAGATTTCGCTCGTCGCCGACGGGATTCGAACCCGTGACAACTAACATTTGAAAAAGACTTCAGCTTAGCCAGCTGCGCCACCAACCAATTCAAAATGAGTAATCCTATTTTCATAGTAATATGAACATAAGTAAAATGTTTAATGAACGTTTTGATTTATTTGGAGCCCTCTGCCTGGGCTGCCTCTTGTACACGTAATGTGTATAAAGTAAAAAGCCTATATCTCCGCTATTTATGGCACGATCGCAATAAAATTTGGACAGTCTGTGTATTTTGATAATATGCATTAAGCTTTTTAATATGGTTTACATAACTTTATAAATTTCGGAGACATACGTTTTTTTTCAAATAGCTCCTCCAAAAAGGGGAGCAGCAAAAATTTAAAACAAACTTGATCTGCGTGCAGATATAAGAAGTCTAAATCCCAAGTTTGGTGTCTCTAGCTCTTATAGTCTCTGAGATCTGGGCGTTCATACAGACAGACGGACAGACGGACAGACGGACGGACGGACGGACAGACGGACATGGCTATATCGACTTCTTTAGTGGTCCTGACCAATATTTAGGTAACTTTTGGGGGTCTGCCACGCCTCCTTCTGCCTGTTACAGAAAATCGCACTCGCACAAAATTATAATACCTTTGTACCTTTGGTACATGGTATAAAAACAACAAATTTAAAACCGACATTGTTAAACGCCGCTGAGCAGGTCGATATTAGTGTAAACTTTAAAAATGTTATTTTAAGACACGTATATACTTTAGAATGAGGAGCTTGAACGAGAGAATGGCTGTCAGACAACAAAAACAAAGAATTATGTCAAATTCAAAACTAATTAAAAAAAAAAGTATAAACTCTACAACTCTTGTCATAACTAAGAAAACTATTAGCCCCATGCACCGTTTACGGGTTAATCGAAGCCCTAGTAGGCGTTTCACTAACACTAACTATTTAATGCTATCTCACTCGCACTTATAGCAAGGGACTATGATTTTTCCGAGTATAATTCTACCATGGCCGGAACTAGCTGGATCGGACTACTATGAATATCATATAGATGCCATAGGAACTATCAGGGACATACAAATCATAACTTTCCTGTTTTCCAAATATTTTCATTATTTCATAATTTTGTTTTTAATTTTATAGTTCAATTGCAATCTTCGAGGGTATATGTATAAGCTTCTGAAAACGAAGTTAGCTTCCCTTCTTGTTTTCAAGATATTTTCAAGTTATATAATTGTCGTTAATTGTTTCCAAAAAGATTTACTTTTGTTTCATCACTTAAAAGTGTAATTTTCCACTTTTCCGAACCTTCGGGTCAAAACAATATCGAATAATTTTTTTCAAACATTTGCATCATCTGAAAAAAAATGTTCTCGTTATAATAGGACCATTTGGGCTATATATCCTGATAGTCCTGACAATTTCAGTCTACCATGAACCGGGCGGGAGGAAATTGCATTGCCTATTTCGGCGGAAATGGCCTTGCAAGACATGAATGAGCCCTTTTGTGTAACGAGCCGCCACACTCACAAAACAAATAACTACTCCAGGCAAGCTGTTTGCTCGAGACCTGAGCGCACGCTAGATATTTATCCGGCTTCGGCTCGTCGGCAACGGGGGTGATGGTCTTGCTCAGGACTCGGACTGCCTATCTATAATTTTAAATTCAATAATTGCGTGCAACAAGCTACAACCGGGAAAAGAGATACACACACACAAAAACAAAGATTAAAGGGACAAAAGATAATTCTCCTCTCGGCTCGATCGACCCATCTCTGACCTCCTGATGTCCTGGAGGCTCTAGTTTGCCCACCCTTCCATTTGGTCGCCCCTATCCTTAGCGCTGTGCAGCCTGAGCGACCCCTTTTGCAAGCGCTACCCTACATCACAATACATCGCTAGCTGCGGCCACTTTCAAGTTGTTTTAAAACATTATAAAATTTTTATTAAATGCTAGGAAAATATAAAATCATTCTTAAACTAAATAATGGGTATAAATATAAATAGTATAAAATATGAACATGCAATCGGCAATCAAAGATAATTTAAAAGGTATTTCTGTTGCGGTACATTTAAAAGACAAAATACGACAAAGGCGTAAGATTAGTGCGAACCGAATTCGGCAGTCGGCGACAATTTTAATTCACAAAAATTCATTAAATAAAACAATGAGAACAATAAGGCATAATTGTCAAAAAAAAAAATTAAACACAATTGCCTTGCAACTTTAAATGATTTTTTTTTGTTACTTTTTGCTATTACTTTTCTTTTGCGCTCGTTATTTTTCTTACTCTTTTCTTTAGGTTAAAATTTTAGTTTGCCGTTTCAATATTATTTCTACCATTTTCTGTTTGTTATTTATTTCATTTTTTTTTGAAGAAAACCAATTTCCAAATTTTCGCTTCTTGGCGACACTCACCCAAAATCTTACATCCACCGGCGAAAGCGCTTTCCTCGGAAAATGCTAGCTGTAAGGGGGAGGGGGAAAAGAAATCATAGGCAGAAAGAATATAATAAGACGGGGACAACGAAAAGAGAAAGTCATACGAAGTTCAGAAAACTCATTGGCGACTGCAATTGCTTGCCCTACAATAAATCCTTCTGCCACATCCGGGACACTAATCACTCAACTTTGGCTGATTGCCGCACGATTATTAAATATTCACAAAATGTTCTTTTCTTGGCGTAATGTTGTTGTTGTTCGACATTAACCTAACTTATTGACTAATTTGCTCTCTTATACTAAATAAAGAAAAATCATTCAGGCTTCACACATCACTTCTCCATCCGAATTTTCGGGTCGCGGAAACTCTCCTCTTAGAAACCTCGGGATTGATTTCCCGGCTCTGTTTTTCTCTGCGTTTTCCGCGGCAGCGGATCTGCGGCGGCGAATCGCCGGCGGCGAAACTACGGCGGCGGTATAAGTGGAACTAAGGGGACCGCTCTGCTGGTACCTGCCTACTCTGCCTCTAGACCGAAAGCTCGATCGCCGCTCGGGCCGACGTTGGGAGCTCGATCGCTTATTTCCGACCTTTGGCCGGCTGCTCACAAAAGGGGGGACAAGGGTAAGAAATTGCCTACTTGTAGATGACCCCTCTGTAGCGAGAATTTGGGTCTCGGACTCCTTTTTATGGGCTGCTTTTTTTTGGCTTCCTTTTATGTGCTGCTGCGCTGGGTGAGGGCGTCTCGGCGGAGCACCAGCTCCAGATGCTCTGCTGCGGCTGCAATCTGGCTTGCCCCTCTCCTCCCTGGGGCCGTCGAGTGATAGCTAAGCTATAACAACACCCGATATAACTATATGTTTGCCCTATGGCCTTTTCTTTGCTCACCTTTCGCCAGCGGCTCAGTAGCCGATAAAATAAAACTTTCCTTTGGCACTATGTATTGGGCACTCGCGACTATTTTTTTATTAATTTTTAGCACACGAGTCGAAAATGAACTATGCACCTCAGCTACCAAAATGGAAAAGACCGAAGATGACGCCAGGAAAGTGGCGGTAACCCCCATGAGAAAGTAGGAGAAAGGGGGACCGTTGACATTTGCTGCTGTTACTCTCTCCCCTATTCGTCCATGCCAATTCTACCCTTTCTAGCCGTCGTAGCCCTGCAGCTACTCGACACATAACCACTCCACAGATGGCGCTAGCAAAAGTATCTGTAGACGAGCAAGCGCTACATTTGGGGCAAGAAGACGATCCATTTTCCGGTTGCTTTGGAAGATTTCTTCCACAGATTTATTTTTTTTATAACCCCAGTTGTCTATAAGGCATTTTGCATAAAACAGAGTAAGGATCCTAGGCCTTTTGCATTTTCGCAAGGACTTTTTCCTATCTTTTAGAAGCTTCATAGCCTCTTTCCTTTCGTCAGGACTAAACTTCGTTTTTCGACCCATCTGCAACATTTTTTTTTTCACTAATGAACTTAAAAAACTTAGAACTCAATATAAAATGACAAGCCAATGCGATAGTAGTGATATAATCCTTAAAAACAAATTTTAATCACTAGTGTACTTATTACTTTGACCAACCCATTTGTATGGTTATTTGATAAAATCGGTCGTTGTCTTTTTATCTTAAATGACAAAATCTTTTGTTATATATTTTTATTATCCTTAAACTATCCTAAAACTGAAAATAATTTGGTTTTTTTCATAAGCCTTCTTAAAAAAGTTTTACGAGGCTTGAAACACAGCACATACGAATGTACTTATTATTTTGGCCAGTAGTGTATCTAGTGGACAAGTACCACGCCCACCCAATGGTGTAACAATAAACCTATATTGAGATAATTTCTAATAGCTCAAGCATTTCTGGGCTAAAAACATTTGATTCCTTATCCTTTCGCGTCTTAAAATCATTAAAAACAAAAAAAAATTGGTTGCCTGTAAAGTCAGTATACGGGCGAAAGTTTTACGTGACAACGACTTTGAGTGGTAAAATAATTTTAATGTGAATATTCATTCGTATAGTAGGAAGAAGGATGAAATAATAGTAATAGTAATAGGCGGGCTAACTGTGCTCGAGTGGAAGGGACGCGTGCCTTTCACTTTTTATGTCTGTCTCTCTCGCTCTTAGGCGGGCTAGCCATGCCGGAGTGGAAGGGACGCGTGCCTCTCACTCGCTCTCATTGTGAGTGCCTCTCACTCGCTCTCATTGTGAGTGCCTCTCACTCGCTCTCATTGTGAGCGCATAACGCGGAGCGTAACTCAGTTTCTTAAAGTGTCACCCGGCAAACCAATTTATAAGACACGTCCAAACAAAAAACATTAAAAAATTCACGATTTTAACGCTGCAAATGGCCTTGCTCGCTGAAGCGTTTTCACCCATATTTCTTTTTTTTTTTGACCCTGAGTTGTTTCACTAAATTTGCTCCCAAAGGTGGTGTCGCAGCTCGACGCAAACTTTCTAAGCGGATTGTGGTTCAGGAAAGATACACGGAACTGATCTATATAGTGTAGTTTAGTGCTCCGTGGTGTGGTGCCCTAAAAGTTCTGGACTACTTAAGTTGGAACAAGATGGACATACAGTCGGGTGTCCCGACAGTAGAATACCATGTACCATTACAAGGCGCGTCCCAAAATTATATAAAAGAAAGAGAATAAGAATAAAAAACTGAGACAAATTTACATATAATGCAAATCTCTTCCCATTCAAGAGCAAAGTCGATAGCTCAGTGGGTAAAGCTACACATACATTTTTGTAAGCAATTGGCCTGGGTTCGAATCAACCGGAGGCATAAGGAATTTTTTCATTTTCAAAACATTAAGTATAGTTCTTTGCTTGCATTTTTTTATTTCTTAGTATTAAATACTGTAATTATTTTGATGTACAGGAAAAAAAAAAAAAAAATTGCTAAAAATAAAAAAGTTTTCGCACGTCGCCGACGGGATTCGAGCCCGTGACAACTAACATTTGAAAAAGACTTCAGCTTAGCCAGCTGCGCCACCGACCAATTCAAAATGAGTAACCTTATTTTCATAGTAATATGAACATAAGTAAAATGTTTAATGAACGTTTTGATTTATTTGGAGCCCTCTGCCTGGGCTGCCTCTTGTACACGTAATGTGTATAAAGTAAAAAGCCTATATCTCCGCTATTTATGGCACGATCGCAATAAAATTTGGACAGTCTGTGTATTTTGATAAAATGCATTAAGCTTTTTAATATGGTTTACATAACTTTATAAATTTCGGAGCTATACGTTTTTTTCAAATAGCTCCTTCAAAAAGGGGAGCAGCAAAAATTTAAAACAAACTTGATCTGCGTGCAGATATAAGAAGTCTAAATCCCAAGTTTGGTGTCTCTAGCTCTTATAGTCTTTGAGATCTAGGCCAGTGGTCGGCACTATCACAATTGCAATCCAAAATTGCATATGTGTGAGTGAATAAACGACTTCAATGTCCAGATATGATAATATAACTATATAATAATATAGCTAGCATTTGGTTTTCTATGCAAAATCAATAGCTCTTACTATAAAAATAGCTATTTTCCGCTAAAAGTGGCTAGATTTAGCCAGAGCAATGTAACTGATGCTTTGAGCGTACTGTCTGTGTGCTGGCAGCGCTGCCGGCAGAGGCTCTTCCAACCACATGTGGTTGCGACGCGCCGACCACTGATCTAGGCGTTCATACAGACAGACGGACAGACGGACAGACGGACGGACGGACGGACAGACGGACATGGCTATATCGACTCCTTTAGTGGTCCTGACCAATATTTAGGTAACTTTTGGGGGTCTGCCACGCCTCCTTCTGCCTGTTACAGAAAATCGCACTCGCACAAAACTATAATACCTTTGTACCTTTGGTACATGGTATAAAAAGGTGTTAACAAGTGTTCTAGAGAGTTTGAGAAATAAAATGCGTGCACTTTCAATGACCAAACAAAACAATAAAAACAAGTAAGAAAGCTACAGTCGAGTGAGCTCGACTGTGAGATACCCGCTACCCATACTTAAACCAGAAAAGCGTCAGGACGCCATAAAAAACAGTTAATACTGTAGTATTTTACTCCACCGTCGCAGTACGATCCCATTAGTAAACCAACATCATATAGTTTCTTATTATTTCTTTCTTATTTATTTGTTAAAAGGTTTTAAAAGGTTTTTTATAATTTTATAATTAGGCGCAGAGCAGCCGTTGTCGCCGCTCTGAGCTCGTCATTCATTCTTGTTTTATAAATTTACTTAAGGGCTAATGAAAGCTAAATATGATAGCCGCGCTGCCAACAGCGGCAGCGGAGGACGGCTATGTATTCTTAAGTATATAGCTATGCTCGCTTAGTCTGGAGCGCGGAGGTATATGCACATGCATACGTAAGGTCCGCTCGTGGTGCATTTATGCTGACACTTGCACTTTCTGCGAGCGGTGCAAATGCGCAACGAGGGATTCATATTTCGGCTGAGGTTTATGACCTGGCCTTGGGTTGTATAACCCTTCAATGCATTTAAATATGTTTAGGTGCAATTGGTTGCGTATGTCGGATATATTTATATGTGCATATTACATCTCCCTCCTTTTGAAAAATAACGTAATATAATGAAGTTATTTTCTAGTATATAATTTACGAAATTTAAAGATATTATTTTTTTTTTGTTTTGAGTTTTACGATTTTTTTTTTTTAATTAATTAATTTTTTTTTTTTTTTTTTTTTTTTTTTTTGTTTATTTTATGTATTTCCATGAATGATATATATATGAAAATAGAAAAATTGATTATGAAATAAATTGTTTTAATCTATCTTTATGTACTATTTGTTTTTTATTTTTATTATTTATTATTGTTATGTTATCCCTATCTCCTATATGTTCTACCTTATAGGGGCCTGTATATTTAAAATCTAGCTTATGACCAGTTTCATTTTTTAATAAAACCTGATCACCCACGGATATACTTATATCCCTTACCTTCTGATCGTATAGTAATTTATTTCTATTCTTATTTTCTTCTAACATAATTCTAGCTCTTTTATAGGCTACTTCTAATCTATACTTACTCTCCTTAGCGTAGTCGTCTATATTATATATAGGTTCTATGGTATCTATACTATTAAAGTGTTTTGGTAGATTACTTGTCTTACCAAAAACTAATTCATATGGACAATAATTATGTGCCATAGAGGGGGTCGTGTTGAAACAAAAAACGAAATATTGAAGCCAAACGTCCCAGTCGGTTTTATCTACCGATATGTAAGATCGTATATACTCATTTAAAGTTCTATGGCTTCTTTCTATTGTTCCGACTGTCTGGTGGTGGTGTGCTGAAGATGTTATATTTTCAATTTTTAAATATTTGCACAGGTCATTTATAATGGAGTTCTTATATTCTGTTCCCATGTCCGTAATGAACGTCTTCATTGGACCGTACTTCAGAATAAAAGATTCGAATATTGCTTTTGCGACAGTTGTTGCGTTTTTGTTTGCAACTGGTATGGCTACTAAATATTTTGTTAAATCACATATTAAAGTGACTACATATTCATTACCATGTTCTGATTTTGGAAGCGGACCAACAGTGTCCACTATCACTCTGTCGAATGCATTTATTGGGGTGTCTGTAATAGTTAAAGGAGTCTTTGTGTGTTTAGTAGTTTTAGACTTTTGGCATTTTGGACATTTTCTTATGTACTCTTTTATGTCTTTAGACATATTTTTCCAGTAGTAGTGTCTCTGGACCTTGGCCAAGGTTTTTGTAATGCCAGTGTGACCTCCTTGTATTGGATCGTCATGGAATGTAAACAGTATTGCTTCTTTATCTTTATCAATATTTGATAATAGGGTCACCGGCTTGAGTAGCGCTACTCTTAAAGATTGTAATATTTTATTGCCCATAATTTTAAAAGATTCTATTGAGATTGTATCAAAGATCTTTTCGCTCGGTGCCACTTTGAGTTGGCTGATATTGCGTATACCGGCTTCCTTTTCAAGCCTTTGGAAGAACTGACCTAAGTCAAGGGTTCCATTGGTGTACATATCGCTAACGTCAATTCTTGCTATAACTTTTTTCCCTTGTTTTAGTAAACATAGAGAGTCTGTTATTCGCAAGGTCACTACTTTTCGTACCTCGTCATTTACAATGACTTCGTATACGTTGGGCTTAGAAGCATTAGTAAGACTTTGCGGTAGCAAATCTACTTTTTCTTGTTTATTTCCTGCGCAGGAAGTTTTCTGTTTACTTTGATTTCTCGTAGTGACTTTTAATATACTGCCAGTAATGTTCTGTAATTCTTTGATGGTTATTCTTGATAACGCATCAGCTACAAAGTTATCCTTCCCCTTCAGGTATTCTACCGTAAAATCATATTCCTCTAACTCAAGCCTCATACGTGTTAGTTTTGAACTAGGGTTTACCATTGAAAATAAATAAATAAGTGCCCTGTGGTCTGTTTTGACAGTGAAGTGTCTACCATAATTATATGGTCTGAAATGAGTTATTGCCCAATGAATAGCTGCTAACTCTTGTTCTGTAGTGCTTTTGTTGCTTTCTCCTTTTGTGAAGGATCTTGATGCGTATGCAACTGGAAGCTGTAGTCCGTTTTTATTTTGAGTTAGGACTGCTCCACAAGCGTATTTGCTCGCATCTGTGATTATACAAAATTCTTTGCTAAAATCGGGGTATTGCAACAGAGTTGGATTTATTAATGCTGATTTAAGATGATCGAATGCGTTTTGACATTCGGTTGTCCATTCGAATTTTACATCTTTTTTACATAATCGTGTTATGTGACGGGAGTATTCAGCGAAGTTCTTTATAAATCTTCTATAATAATTGCAAAATGCAACGAATCTTCTAGCACTGTCCGCATCATGCGGGACTGGATAATTTTGGATGACGTCATATTTTTTATCGTCAGGCAAGATTCCTTTATCAGTGCATTTATGTCCCAAAAATGTGACTTCATGCATGAAAAATGAACATTTTTCAGGATGTAGCTTTAAGTTATGTTGCCTACATTTCTCAAAGACATCAGTTAAGTTTTTGAGCATGTGTTTTTCGGAACATCCTACAACTATTAAGTCATCCATATAAAGAAATGCTTGTGACGGTTCTAATCCGGAGAAGGCGATAGTCATCATTCTCTGGAATGAATTTGGGGCTATTTTCAAGCCAAATGGTAATTGCGTGAAGCGATACGAGCCATTGCTCGTCGAAAATGACGTTATATCCCTGGAACTTTTTTCAAGTTCAATTTGGTGAAAACCTGACATTAAGTCAAGGCATGAGAAGTATTTTGCTCTACCTAGTTGATCTAAAATATCATCAATTCTTGGAAGCGGAAATTTGTCGGATAAGAGTTTTTTATTGATCTGACGATAGTCAATTACCAATCGCCATTTTTTCGTATCAGAGCCCGGAAGGGACTTCTTCGGAACTAATAAAAGTGGGCTATTGTAGGCTGAGGCTGATGGCTCAACTATGTTATCATCTATTAACTTTTGAACTTGAGCTTGAATTTCTTGTACTTGGCTGTGAGGATTTCTATAGTTCTTAATATATACGGGTTCATCATCCTTCATTCTAAGTCTTTGCTTATAAAAATTATTTGTTGTTATCGATTCGGTTTCCAGTCCGAATATATCTGTATATCTGGTGCATAAATCTTTTAATTGGTTTTTAAATAAAGGCGGGAAATTTTTGGTTAGTTTTTTCATAACGAATTCATCTCTTCCTTCGTTACTTTCTTTTATTATATCATAATTGTTTAGTGTTTCGTATTTAATTTTATTTAAATTTACAATTTTATTGGTATTTGTTGTGTTAATAATACGGACATAAGTGTTTGTGTGATTTGATATCGTATTTGCGATATAAATTCCTTCCTCAATTTCTTGATTTAATATCAGAATTTGATTTTTTACTGAGGGAGTTTGTATTTCACGGACAACTTCGGAACGGGCTGGGAGTACTGTGGCATTATTTTCACAAGTATGAAGTATTTGTAATTTAATTGGATAATTTAAGTTATTTGGGCGAAGAATCAGTGAGTCGCCACTCTGAGTGAAGTCTAGTTGGCAATTATATTGTTTTATAAAATCTATTCCTAGTATGCCATCACTAGGTATTGGGAAATTTTGATTGACTAAATGGAAGTCGTGCGGAATTATGTATTTACCTGTAGTGAGTTCTATTGAGGCTAAGCCTTTTGAAGAAATTGTTCCTTTACCAATTCCCGATATTTGGGTATGAATTTGATCATTAACGTGTTCAAATTGATCTATGTTCTCCTTTAATATCGATATATCTGCACCAGTATCAAGTAACAGTGTATAAGATGTACCTGTTCTTTCATTATTGATTTTTATAAAGATACTTAGGTTAAGATTGATTGTTTTTATTGAGCTAGTTGTTGGCTCTAAACACCTGAAGGGTTTTGTATGTTTCCCGAGTTCCCTAGGGCGACTCGGACATTGTTGCTATTGGTGGTGTTTGCCCCGCGGTTGTTTCTGCCGCGGTTGTTTCCACCACTGTTATTTCCTCTATAATAATTGTTGTTTTGATTATTATAGTTATTATTTCGGTTATAACCATTGTTTTGGTTATATCCGTTGTTCTGGTAATATCCGTTGTTGTGATAATTACCTCTATTGCTGTTTCTACCGCGATAATTGTTTCTATAATTATTACCGCGATAGTTGTTTCCTCTCTGGGTGTACAATATAGAATTGGCATTACCTGTCATTTCAGTACTACAGTGTATGTACTTAGTGACAGCTTCATTCATTGTTGTGAAGTTGCCTGCTTCTAATATCGTTTTAAGTCGGCCATGCTCACAATTTTTAACCATTGTGGCGATGGCTTTTTTGTGCTGAATTTGTCAGCGTGTTCAGGCGAAAGGCCTTCGTCAATATACGAAGCTTCTAGGAGCTTTCGTAGGTTGTCAATTTCATTGGTAAATTTTTCAGCAGTTTTACCTTTCTGCATAGTTTTTGCCAGTTTAGCCTTAACTACATCGGATGTTTCACCGACGATAGTGGCATTAAGTTTGTCGATTATAGTTTTAATAGTAGTTTCATTTTGCACCTTGTATAAGGTTGATCCTACTATCTTTGACTTGACTACCTCGACGGCTAGCTCTTCGAAATTACCTTTCGTTAAGTCTACTAGCCTTAAGGCAGTTACGAATCTTTGCAAATGGATTTTTTGTCCATTAAATTCGGGTATGGCATTTGATATGTCCTTTATGTAGGCTCGCTGTACAGCAGGATCCGCCATTATGCTGATTATTGTGTCCAACGAGCTTAACAGGATATCAGGAGAGGACAGTGAACCTGATTCCTCTTTTTTTCTTCCTCTGGTATTATGAACACAGCAGGAATGGTGAGGTTGATTAAATCTTCTTCCTTAACCTTGGGGTCGAAATCTATTTCTATCTCTATTTCTTCTTCTAGTTCTTTCTCCTGTTCTAGTTCACCAGGTTCAGTGGGATTTTGATCCTGTTCTACTTCTTGCACTTCCTCGTCACCGGCTGGCACGTCGTTATTTACAACGGATGCCGAAGTATTGAGGATAGTAGGGACATATATGTCTAGTTCAAACCTCTGTTTGATAGAGATTAGATTTGCTCGAAGTTTGGTTAGGTACTTTGATACCTTAGACCAATGATCGTTAGTTAACCTATCTCTCTGCTCATGTATTAGTTTTCGTGCTTCGTTGAAACACTCCACTAATATACCTGTATGTCTTTCTACCGTAGGTGGCTGGATTTGACGGTTCTGTGTCAATGATTTATATGACTTATCAAACTCAACTTTTATTGCTTTCAATCTGTCATATATTTCACTCCAGTCCATTACAATGCAGACACTGTCATATATATATTATGAAATCGGTTTTGTCTTTTTTTTTTTTTTTTTTTTTTATTATTTATATATTTGTTCAAAGTTTTTCTTGACTATATGTCATTTCATGGATATACATCATTTAGAAAAACATTATTATCAGCGCATTTATATCTTATCCAGATCATTTGCCTGGCTTCTACTTATAGCTCTCTTCGATACACATTTGTTATGAAATATGTATAATTTATATAATATAAATGCGCTCATAATAAATACGATTATGGCCAGCAAGATATTGGTTAAATCATTGTTTATAGTTTTCGATTCTATCTTATTTATAACGTTGGCAGTGGAATCCACTTCCTTAACGTCAACTAAACCCATGTTGGGTGTTTTTCTACTAACAGTGATTTGGTTGTCAACTCTATAATTAATTTGCCATGTATGTTGGCTCATGTATTTTGAAAAAATTTAAAATTTTAAATTAACATATGAAACCTGCCTAGCTTTTGCATGGTTTTCAGGCCACGCGCTAATCGGGCAACTTTGATGTCGCTCAATTTTACAATAATTTTTATAAAGTAAATGAAAAAATTTGCATCGTAGTGCAAGCAAAAAAATTATGCAACGCAGTGCATGGGTTTTTTTTAAAAAATACACGCTCTAGGAAGCGTTGTTGGTCCTTTCCCGCGGTCTTGCTGGGATGGCAAGACGTGGCCGGTGCTGGCTGCACAGGCTGTTGTAATGTGTTTCTTCTTCCGAAGTCCACTGCGTCAGCTGGTCGTCGCCTTCCTGGCTATGCTGACGCTCCCTCGTTGGCATAAGAGGCGGCCTACCCCTCACGCTTGTTTATTCGGCTTCTGTTGTCCTGGGCCTATGGGCTCAGGCGGTGCCGGTGCTGGTCATCGCACAGGCTTCAAGCAGGTTGCTTCGCAGAACGGGCTCTCCAGAGGTCCCGGGCAGTCCTTGGGACACTGCTTTTCCAATTTTGGTATTTCTATTTTCTGTGGCGGAGTTGTTTTTTTTTTATTATTAGGCTGCGCAAGGTTTTTAATTGCAGTGTAGGTGGATGTGTGTGTGGCTGTGGTTAGATTTTTTTTCTCATTCAGTAACTTTTTTATGTGTTCGACTTCGGCATGGATTTTTACCGAGTCGTTCCACTTCACATTACTTTCGCTATTTAGTAGTTTCAGTAATTCGGCCTTTCTGGCCTTTAATCTTTTTACCACACCACTACGTTTAGCACACATCACACTCTACTCACTGCGATCCTTTGTTTTCTCTTCCTCGTCGGCTCTTGCGACTGTCAATTTCCTTGGTGCCATGTAATAGATAGATTCCGCCCGGTGGTTGGTTCCAATTAAGTAGTCCGTATTTTTAAACTTGCAGATTTTTTTTTTTTTTTTTAGTTGTCCAACGATGTCACTCACGAAGATTGCAGATTGTCACGGTCGCCATGTAGTATTTTACTCCACCGTCGCAGTACGATCCCATTAGTAAACCAACATCATATAGTTTCTTATTATTTCTTTCTTATTTATTTGTTAAAAGGTTTTAAAAGGTTTTTTATAATTTTATAATTAGGCGCAGAGCAGCCGTTGTCGCCGCTCTGAGCTCGTCATTCATTCTTGTTTTATAAATTTACTTAAGGGCTAATGAAAGCTAAATATGATAGCCGCGCTGCCAACAGCGGCAGCGGAGGACGGCTATGTATTCTTAAGTATATAGCTATGCTCGCTTAGTCTGGAGCGCGGAGGTATATGCACATGCATACGTAAGGTCCGCTCGTGGTGCATTTATGCTGACACTTGCACTTTCTGCGAGCGGTGCAAATGCGCAACGAGGGATTCATATTTCGGCTGAGGTTTATGACCTGGCCTTGGGTTGTATAACCCTTCAATGCATTTAAATATGTTTAGGTGCAATTGGTTGCGTATGTCGGATATATTTATATGTGCATATTACAATACAATTTTGAACATAACGGACAAATGCAAATGCAAGTGTAATATAATCACATGT